>NQVE01000105.1:1297500-1302085 GCA_003260385.1 Cuscuta australis
AAACATCACATCCATTCCGACAGTCTCGCCTCCGTCCGCCTCCAAGATCACGTCACATCATTCTTTCTATTAACCTGCGTGTAGCAAATAAAACATACTACACGCTCAGCGGTAAAGCTGAGTAAGGATATCTAATGCGTCGAACATCCATATAAATTGTATCTCAATTCACAATCAAATCATTTGATATCATGCACATAATGCTCAGTTCAGATATTCAATAATCAATATTCAATTTTCAACATTCATTATTCAATCGTTCAACATGTATGTTCTTCATTTGTCATTCAACAAAATCCTTAAACTATTCTTAGCCTAAGGCCAATCATTTCAATATTTGTAACCCTTAAATGAATTCTAGTTTAACTAATTAAACTATATTGCAGTATACAGAGTACTCCTAATAATTCTTAAGCTAGGCCTAGTTTAAGATAAAAGGGTTTTGGAAATCTTAAACTTACCTTCACTTAAGGCCAACCAAAAACCGACAGCGTAGTGTTCACTGTTGGGTGGGTGGTACCCCCAAACGAGTAGGTACTCAAGTTTGGTTCTTGGATCCCGTACGTACGTTTTAACCCTAGCCACCGGGCATCATACCCGCAAGGCCTAACTTATATAGGTATATCTTAGAGTTCTTCTAGATACCTTTCAAATCAACATTAATATGGGTATATCTTAGAGGTCTTCTAGATACCCTTGACAATACATATTATTTTCACAATCATCAATATATTTATTATGATTTAATCATTCATAATTACCATTTTTAATCAAAACATTTATCAAGATTTAATCATCTTAATCACCAACCAATAATCATTACCATAATCATCAACATATTCATTTTTAATCAATAGGTTCATTAATCATAATCATGAATCAACATAATATTTAAAGCAATAACAATTAGCGGTCTAGTTTCAAGTGTTAACACCCAAACTTACCGTCATGCATCACATAACACTTTTATTTGTTAAAAACATCATTTTTATTGTAAAGAATCATCCTTAAAATAATCATAATCAATTGGTATCAAAAATAGGATTTTAGAGCTCAAAAATAACAATTTCGGGCAAATTTTCGGATCAGAACTTCGGGGGATCGATCCAAGCCCCTGGATCGATCCAGACAGTGGTGTTTCAGCCACTGTTCATCTTCTTCTTCGTTCGGGTCCAATTTCGGAAATACCTTTTTTAGTTATCGAACTTCAACGAAACTATATAGAGATGTTCTCCAAGGTTCATAGATCATTTTAGAATCATTAATTCATAGTTTTAACATCAATTTCATGGTTTATGATTCTTGGTTCTTCAAGGATGTCAAACACAAAACTCAACCAAACGACCGTTTATGAACGTAGAAACGATCTATACGAACATTCTAGTCACTAGATATATCTACGGGCTTACCTCGAAGCTTATCCAAGGTTTTGAGAATTTTCCGGCGAAACTTCCGGCGATGATAACTCCCAACTCCGGCGACTTCGGTGGCAACCAACAATGCCAGACTGCTCTCCTCACTCTTATAAACACAATGGTATTAATATTTGGAAGATTGCTGAAGAAATGGGGAGAGGAGGAAAGTACATTCATGCTGAGTCAGTGACAATTCACGATCGTGGATTCAGCGGCGATTTGTAGGATTTTACACACCACCCTGATTGGGACTAATTTTGGTCCCAGTCGGGTACACTTTTTGGTCCAACTTTCTCCGAGTTGAATTTCGTTTACACCATTGCGATCGGACAGTTAAACTCTATCCAACTATATAATTTTTATATTTATTTGTCATACTTTTTCCGACATCACATTTTTGGGTGTTTGACTTTGACAGAGTCAAAATTAGTTTATTTGACCTTTATTTAAAAAGGTTCTCATATTTAATTCATATCATTTGTTCTCATTATTTATTTCCATAAATCAATTCAAAGTTCATATCACAAATAATTTGTTTATTTATTTTTGGTTTGGGTCTGTACTCAGGTTCCCAATCAAAAACACACAATTAGTCAACATATTGGATTTATCTCAAAGAGATTTATTCAGATTGTGATATTGGATATCAAAACACATTTTGTATCGGCCCAAAGCCCAACAATAATTTATTTTAATCAAAACAAATTTGATTAGTTGAATAATTATTCATTAATAATTCTAGGGTATGTTTTGGGGCGTTACACAACAAGACAAGTATACTTTTGTTAATCAAATATTTGATTATAAAATCAAATATATCATTAGGTGGAATATCAAAATATGTTTTGTATTTTTCCCCTTAGAATTTCGGCCATAGCATATTAAAATACATTACATTTTATTTTTACATCAATAATTATCGTATAATTAAAATGATGAAAATAAAAGTAATATATATATATATATATATATATATATATATATATATATATATATATATATATATAATATATATATATATATATATATATATATATATATATATATATATCGGCGCTACATATATATATATATAATAAAATTTGTTTTGTCAAAATATAATTATCATATAATTAAAATGACACAAACAAATATAATTTTAAAATACATATGTATTTTCGAAATACATATATATATAAAATTATCACAACTATATATTTAATATTACTCCCACTAGTGTAGTATACTACTCTCTTACAAGTCCTAAGTGTGTGACCCTTTAGGTATCCATAACATTGGCAATGATATTAATAAAATTAATACCATAGATAATAAGCGGTATCTAGCAACACATTATTATCCCCAGATTATGAAAAATACGTTCATCTCATCAATACCTTCTACGACACAAGACGTTCTATAACTATTATCCTTCTGTCCTAAATATCATGAGATCCACGACTCTCGCATCCCTCTGCTCCAGGAAGGTAATAAAAAAAATTGAGTATTGAAATAGACTGTATTAAATTTTATAGATGTCAACTATTAATTTGGAAATGATATCAAGTGTTGATTCAAGTCTCACTTTCGTACTTGGTAAAAGACAAAAGAACAAATGAAATGTCTATGACTCGTTGATACGTTACCAACGTGCACATCCCTTCCC
The DNA here is from genome assembly GCA_003260385.1 of Cuscuta australis. Classification (NCBI taxonomy): domain Eukaryota; kingdom Viridiplantae; phylum Streptophyta; class Magnoliopsida; order Solanales; family Convolvulaceae; genus Cuscuta; species Cuscuta australis. The sequence goes on from NQVE01000105.1 coordinate 1,300,561, forward strand.
GAGAATAATGAAACGAAGGATTTATCTGCGCCGCAAGGCTGCATGGGAACAAGATGACCCGGAATAGACGTTCAGCGTAGACTCTGCCAATAGCGTATTTGGATTGGGCGTGGAAGATCCATCTGTATATTCGTCACGATCCAATCAATCGAAAGCAAAGGTTTAGAAATTATCTTGTTGTTCGTTTCAAATCCATTGATTGTATCGACTGCTGTAATCCTTTGCAATTCCTGTTTTAAACTCAACTACTGAATAAAAGAATCCTAATAAAGGAATTTCTTTCATTGCAGAATGAGTCAAGAATCTTCCCACGGACAAGGCAACAACAATGAACACGTCAGTGTTCATACTGAAGCATCTAGCTTCACCCCTCCCTCCACAATGAACCCGTCAATCCACAAAATGTTGGGAATAACCCAAACGCTGGTGGTCAACCCGACCTTGTGATTCTAACTTTTCTTGCTAATGTGTTACAACAGATAGCTAACGCACCAATGTTTCAACCACCTCCACCACCGCCACCTCGTGTGATAACCTACAAAACGCTAAGTGATAACGGTGCAGAATTATTCCTTGGGGATCGCATCGGTGAACCCCAAATTGCATGGGACTGGATCGAGCAAACTACTCGAGTGTTGGAAGACCTTAACGTACCCATTGTTAGAATAATAGACCAACTCTAGAGGGGGGGTGAATAGCGTTTGATCAAGAAATCGCAGGAATAAAAATGAATAAGCGAGAAGTAAAGAGAAAAGAACGAGGCACACCAATTTTACCCTGGTTCACCACAACTTGTGGCTAGTCCAGCCTCCCGAGAGACTCTCTCGAGCTACACTACTATCTCGTTAAGCTTAACGGTGCTTAACAAACCCGTACAACTTGAGAATTTGAGTCACACGAACCTCAACGAACCTTCAAAAGAAACAACCCTTCCTTCGAACAACAAGAGAAATACCTTCTCTTGTCAAGTGTCTAAGAACACTAAAAACACTCAAGAACAATACTCTCTTTTAGAGTGGATAATGAGTAAACTAAGAACGCTCAAGAACACAACACAGGCTTCACAAAAATGGCTTTCAAAAGCTATGAAAAATTGAAGAATGATTTGCAATGAAAGAGTAGGAGTTGTGAAGTAAATGTGATGTGTAAAACAGACCCAAACACCCCATTTTATAGTAGAAAAATAGGCTCCAACGGACCAAAGTATTTAAGGGGTGATTGGCATAATTTGTGGGATTTGATTAAAATTGAATCTGCTGAAATTCACCCAGACAGCGCTGTCCTAGGCTTCGACATCGCTGTTCTAGGCTTGATTTTTAAAAATTGGGAAGCAACGGTCATGCCAACAGCGATGTCCAAAACCCCTACATCGCTGTTTTGGCTGTTGACTTCCAAACAAGGAAAGTTTTAGCCTTAAATTCCTTCCAACGGTCAGGTCTCTACATCGATGTTCTATACTAGAACATCGTTGTTTAGGTCTGCCTTTGGATATGGAAGTTTGGCCTGACAGCGCTGTTGCTGGGTC